>JAKXYG010000863.1:0-34295 GCA_025895645.1 Cardicola forsteri | reverse complement strand
AAAGCATTATTATTTTTAACGTAAATGTGTAACAGTTTAGGGCTAAATTTGAATTGAGATAACCACATGTTCTATTGCTATTACCAGAATTAAGTGCGTGCATATATTTGGTTTTTCAAAAATGTTCAATACTAAGATATTTGTATTCCAGCATTTAAAATAGTAAATAAACAAAATATAATTTTAGTTATAAATGTAAATTTTTAGTATTAGTTGTAAGTACATAAAACACATTGAAGATACAACAAATTTAAATTAACTGCAATTCGGTGTCAATTAATACCATACAGATTAAAATTTTATTATAACAAAAATTATTATTTATTTATTATTTAATGTATTATTTATGTTTATAAATTAAAATATATATTTTGTATAAAAAAACATAGTTGTGTTTTAAATTGTCAAAAATGACTTAAATTTTACTAATAATATACAACATAAATTAATATGTAGAATGTTCTATTATGTATAAAATTTGTCATGTATTAATGTTTTACATATTAATGTTGTATAAAATATAAATATAAATATTTACATTTTTTTATTTTAACTGTTTGTTTTTTTAAGTTATATATATTTGTATCTACTTTATTTGTTTTATATTATTGCTTAAAAAAATTGTAAAAATGTTTAATAACATAGTTTAATCAACAATTACTTAGGTAGCATTAAAATTGTTAAAATCTTTAATACATTATATAATTTTAAATGACAACTACGGTTTTTAAACAACAAATACCTAAATAAAATGGTATTACCTTTTTATAATTTTAAATGTTATAAAATTAGTTTATAAATTAAATAACACATTAATTATATATTTTAGAATTTAATTTAAAATACAAAAATTTTAATAACAATAATGTATAATTTAAAGTTTTAAAAAATTTATTAAAACTACATAATTTAAATTATTTAAATTATTAATGTTTGTAAAACTAACTCTTCCATTCTACACAAAAATATTAATAGTTTTTTATATTATTTTTGTTTGTTTAAAGTGTTACAAAAAACTTAAAACATAATATGTTGATATTTGGTTATAAACAAAACATTTTAGAATAATTTATTTATTTGTTTTTATTTTAATTTTATGTTTTTTATTTTAAATGTTTTACAAAAAACATTTTTTAGCAGTACATAATTAGTAAAGCCAAACGTAGTTCCCCATTTTAGTGCCGGCGATGGAATTCGAACCCATGTCCACCAAATTCCAAATTTGAGCGCTGTACTACTAATATATGTAACTATGTACGTTTAAACTTATATATTGTTTATACAAAAACATTAAAAAATTAAGTATACAATAAAATAATTATTTTTGGAAAAATGTATAAACTTTTTAATTATACAATTTATAATAACGTTCTTTCTAATGATTACAATTAAACACGTTTACATAAAACAATAAACTTACTTAATCCTAAAAACACAATTAATTATTAAATGTTTTAAATATAAATATATATATAACATTGTTATTTTTGTAAAACGATTAATAACGTAATGTAACGGTATAATACAATAGGTAATGAATATAAGGTTACATTTATATATATATATATATATATATATTAGTGTTGTTGTAAGCAAAAACGTTAAAAATTATATTTTTTAAATTTATTATTTTATTTTAGTTGATTTAAGTAATTTTATCATTATTTAAACCTTAATTTAATCCGCATTTGGTTTTGTATTTAAAATGTTTGAATTACACAATACTATTTTTAAAATTGGATAATGTTGTTAATAAATATACATTAAAGAGTTGTTGTATTTTTAACAGAAAATAATAAAACAATTAATCTTTTTATAACTGAATACAAAAAAATACAATTAAATAAAAATGCAAAACAATTTTTTATTTATTTATAATTACTTACGGATTATTTCTTTATTTTATAAAATGTTGTTGCGTTAATTTAATTAATAATAAAATATTTAAAATATGTTTTTTAATTTTTTTAATTACTACTTATTTATTTTTTTATTTAAATTTTTTACTTCTTAAACTAACTTAATTTCAGTTCACAATTTGTTAAAATTAATAAATAATACAATATATTTATTACATTATTAAAATACCAAAAACATTATTATTACAAATTAATATTAATATAAATCACAAAATTTGTATTTTGGAACACATAATCTTTTTGCATTACTGCGGTTAAGTATTGCACATTTTTGTTTAGCGTAAAGCAATTAATTTATTACAACATTTTTTTTTTAAACATTCACATTAAACAAAAACGTTTTTAAATAAAACACAATTTTTTAAAATTATTTTTATTAAATTATTATTGGCACAAAAAGAGTTAATAATTGTACATTAATTTTTTATTTAGCAGTTTGGTTAGTTTTTTTAATTATAAACAATGAAATTAATACATGTTAATAATTTATTAATTTATATTTGTTAATATATTAATTATATTAATACAAATAAAATTACAAAAACAATTTTTTTGTAACTAATTTATATTTTTATATATAATTAAATAATAACTAACGGTTTTAATCTAAAAAGATACATTGATAAAAACATAATTAAAATGTACACATATTTATTTTATTTATTATTATTTATTTATGGTTATTGGCTTGGATACTTCAGTAGAAGTAGCTTTCAACACATATATTATTTTAAAAACATTATTATTATGTTAATTAATTATAAACATTTTTTTAACTCACTTTTGTTTTCTAGTTTTTAAAACATTAAAAAACAATAATTAGAATAAACACAAATTTAAACTATAAACACTATATTAAAATTATATCAAAATATCAAATTGTATAAAATTATTTTTTTAATAAGAATATTATTTTATATTTGTTATAAGTTAAGCTTACTCTTCTTCTCTATAAAATAACATGTTTTTTACTAAGTTTAAATACATTATTTAAAAAATATATATTTTAAATTTACATTAAAATACATTATTTGATATTTTTTAATAATAAAAGTATGTAACATTTTATAAAACTTATATAAAGTTTTTTTAATTTTAATAAAATACAAATTAGTAGTAGTTTGCATTAAAATGTTAAAAAATATTTTAATTTTTAATAAGTTAATGGCAGTTATTAATAAAAACAAAATATTCTTTAATTTTTTTATTAGTTAAATAAATTGCGCACATAAAAATGTGTTTGTTTCTAAAATATACTGGGTCAATAATTACTTTATTGTAATAACAAAAATAGAGTATAAAAACGTTTTTTTAATTATTATAAAAATACTTTATTTATAAACAAGGATTTTGTAGCTAGTTTATTTTATAATACAATTTAGAATTATGTTGTTTAGTTTAAGTATTAATCAACAAAAATTAAGTTAAATGTTAAACAGAGAAATAAAGTAAATTAAATCAATTTTTTTAAACAATAAAATATTAACACAAATTTAAAAATTTATTAAAGAAAAAATTAAATGTGTAATTATTTTTCTTAAAAAATATTTTTATAATTATTTAAAAGTAATTTAAAAATATATATGCACATAATATGTGCGTTAATTTTATACATGCACTTATATTTTAATAATAAACAATAAATTTAAAAGAAGCAAATTAAAAATATGTTAAAAAATATTTAAAACTGGATGTTTACAAAATGCATTAAATTAATTTTTTTTTAACATATAAATATATATGCTTCATCCTGCTGTACACAATGATTTAAATTATTAAAGATTGTTAAAAACGTATAAAACTATTTTTTTGTTAATTAAAAAAAGATAAAAATGTATTTTAATATTAACAAATTATTTATTTAATTTAAATATAAGTGTACATTTTGGTTAAAAAATTATGTTTTTAAAAAATATGTTACTTATGTGTTATTTTTACGGAGTTGTCAGTAATAAATCCGTACAAACAACATTTTAGAAAATAAAAATTAATTATTGTACTTATATATACATGTAAATATATATATATATATATATATATATATTAATAAAACTAATTTATGTGTTTTATTTTAATTTTTAATAAAAAATGTTTATTTAGTGTGTTAATTATGTGTATTAAATAGAGTTAAGTATATTAAAGTTAAGTAGCTTTTGGAAAATACTAAGACTATCATAATAAATAATTTTACCTCATAATTTTACATATTTTTAATAATAATTTTATTAAATAAAATATTTATATTTGAAAACGTAATTATTGTTTTTCAATAACTTTTTATTAAATCAACGCATAACATATTTGTGTTATACAACAAAATTGTTAACAATAGTTAATTATTAACAAAGTATGTTTATATTAAAATAGGTTTCAAAAGTTGCTAAGCATCTTATGTTTATTTATTTTTAATACAAAATTAACGTACGTTAATCTAATAAAAAAATACAAGTTTTTAAATAATTATATTTAAAAAAACAATTAATGTATAAATTAATATAAAAAGTTATTAAATATTGTTATTGAACAAATAGTTTTATAATAAATGTAATTAAAAAACTCAATTTTTAAATTTTTAAAAAATTTGTTATTAAACATTTTAATTGTAATAATTATTTTATAGTAAAATAAATTTAGTATTGTGCAACTTACAATACATTAAGATAAATATTTAATAAAATTACTTATAATAAAATTAAGATACTAATATTTTAATTGTTAACAAAACTAACGTAATATACAGAAAGTAATATTAATAATAATGTTAAATTATTATTAATAATAACATAACAAATAATTTTAAATACAATTTAAAAAATTTGCGTTTAAATTTTGTAAATTATTATTATTTTAATATAACATGTAATAAACTGTGCATAATAAAACATATAAACATAAAACAATATATAATTTTAAATTTACTAACAAACTTAATCTAAAATGTTATATTATTTAATATATATAAAAGCATTTAAAAAATTAACAATTATAAAAATATTTAAAAAAAGCAATATACATATATATTATAGAAAAATGAAATCATAATTATCACCGTACACATTTGCGAAACTAAAATGATTAAAATGCAAATATAATAACAAATTAAATTACAGTAAAATGTATAAATTGTTTTATAATTATTTTATTAATATTTTTTGATTATGTTAATTATTTTATGTGTGTATGTATTTATATTTATTTATTGTTTTAGCACAATTTATAATTAATTTAAAAAATTAGTAAATAAAAATAAAAAATAATTTTTTTTTAATTATATATATATATATAATTAAATTGTTTTGCATTTTAAAAATTAAACATTTTTTATTTGACAAGCGGTTGTTAAAACAAAACAAGGGTTTACATTTACTATTATATATTTACTATATTTGTATTATAAATATATTTAAAGTTTATGTTATACTTTGTAACTGTTATTCTTAAATATAAATTTTTAATATATTTTTAAAAACGTTAGTAATGTGTACGTAGCAATATATAAACTTTTTAAACAAAAAAATGCAAACAAACAAGCAAATTATTTAAATGCATCTTAAATTATATGCTATATATATTGCTACTACACATATGTTAATCAAGTAATATTTAATGAGAAAAATTAGTAAGCGTTTTTAAATGTTAAACATTTTTGATAATATTTAAAAAAATTATATAACAATTAATTTTAATGTTTTTATAACAAACATATTATTTATATCAAAAAAATATTTTACATTTAAATATAATTATTAACACATAAAATAAATACTAACTATTTCATTCTAATAACATTAAGTTAAAAATAAAATATTTTTTAAATTTATTATAGTTTTATTTATAACAAAAATTGCAAAAATGTAATAAAATTAAATGGATGCATATAAAACGTTTAACTAACATTTCATTATTACTGAATATAAAATATAAGCAACATTATAATATTACAAATATATTATTACCCAACAAAAAACATAAAAAAGTTATAAAAATGTAATATTTTAAATTTGCAACTAGAATTAATGTTTTATAACAAATGTTTTTCCTAATATTAATAAAGTTTATATATATATATATATATATATATATAATGTAAAATAAAGTAATGTTAACTAACATTGTTTCTACTCTAATAATTTATATAAATGTATTTATAAGAATTCTATTTTAATATAAATAAAATACTAAATTAATAAAAATTTAATATTAAATTTTTAAAAATAATTTAAATGCAAATAATTTTTTTTAAATAATTATTAAATTTATTTAATAAATAGGTTTTATTTTAAAATATAATATTAATTTAATTAAAATTAATATTTATTTTCTATATTTCAATGTTAAGTAGTAATTATTGTTAATATTATAAATGTAGCGTATTAAACAACGTCAACTTTCTAATGCATATATATTTAATTAAAAAACTACGGACATACAAATAACCTAATAAATGTATTAGCATATATTTAATAATATATTTCAAATCATATAATTTAAAAATTTTACTAACAGTGTTAGGCTGTAATATAAAAAACATTAATTAATTATTTTTTAGTACAAACAATATTGGTTTTTTATTTATGCATTAAACAAAATTCCGTTTATTATAATTAATAAAACACACTAACATTTTTTCCGTTCTAAATATAAAAACAAATAAATATACTTTAATTTTATTTGATTTGTACATTACTAAATAAAAATATATATAATTAAACTAAAATATAAAAAACACGTTTTATTTATACAAATAAATATTTAGTTAAATCAGTTAATTAAATGTATCTAAAATACAAATTAAATTTATACATTTTAATTTTAGCAATTTATTAAAAGATTTTTATAGTAAAAGTGTTAGCAAAAAACATTTAACTTTTACTGAATTATAAATTTAATATTTTAAATTTTATAAGTTGTTGTTTAAGCAACTTATATATATGTATATATTAAAAATTAATATAAATAACACTTAAATATTAAAAATTATAAGTCGTTGTATTAACAACCAAATAAATATAAAATTTAACTAATTGTGGTTGTAAAGTTTAATGTTATCAGTTTATTTTGTACAAATGTTAAATAATATTTAAAATATAATAAATTAAAATTTATAATAAATGTTAAATTATTTTTTATTATGTTTTTTAAAACAAAAAATGTAATTAGAATGTTTATTTAAATATAAACAATAAAACAAAAAACACGTTTATTTATTCTTTGCATTATGTATATATATACATATAAATTCCTAAAATAAATTTTAATTTGTAATTTTTTTTAATTACAATTAGTAATATTATAAAAACAATTATTATTTATTAATTTATTTAAAAACTAACAAAAATTACATTAATGCACATTGTTTTTAAGTTTATATATATATAATATATATATATATATATATATTAAAGCATTGGGTTTCTTTTATAATTCCAAATAAAAATATAAGAAGACGTAAATTGTGAGATAAATTTATTTTGTATATTCTCGTCAGTTACAAACATATAACATTTTAGTAAACATATACAACAATAAAAAGAGGGGTACAGTTAACATTTAAATTAGTACAACTCAAACATTTACACACAATCATTACGATCAAGCTAAGTTTAATGTAGTGACGAACTGTTTTTGTGCACACAAAACAGGTTTTAATGTGTAAATACAAACAGATTTGAGAATTTTTTAACATATTTAAAACTGGAAAAATAATTAACACTTTAAAACAATTTTTAAAGTTAATTTGATGTTTGGTTTGTAGTAAGTGATGTAATATGGATAATGTAGATAAGTGTTTATTTCCGTTTGACCTCTTATTAATCCAGTTAGAAATGTGTTTTTTAGCCCGATTAAATAAACAACGCATTGTCTGACCAATGTATTTGTCACCGCAACTGCAAATAAACTGATCAATGCAATGTGAGACAAAAAATGTGTCTTTAGCCGTTTTAATGTTGGGCAAAGGAAAACCTTTAGTGGTGAACAGCATTGTTAGTTGAATTGATAGAAAGGTCCTTTTTATGGCTGTTTTAATACGGATTTTGAAGAGGTTTATAATGTCATCTCCTTTAAATGGTAGCCTTAGGTATCTGTTTATATCTGTTTATATTAACACATTAAAACCTGTTTTGTGTGCACAAAAACAGTTTGTTACTACATTAAACTTAGCTTGGTCGTAATAATTGTGTGTAAATGTTTAAGTTGTACTAATTTAAATGTTATCTGTAACTCCCTTTTTATTGTTGTATATGTCTACTAAAATGTTATATGTTTGTGACTGACAAAAATATACAAAATAAATTTATTTCACAATGTATGTCTTTTTATATTTTTATTTGGAATATATATATATATATATATATATATATAATTTACAAAAGGTAATTTTAATTAAAGTGGTATAACGTTTTAAAACTTTTTAAAAATAACAAAGTTTTTTTTTAAAAACAATTTAACACATCTGCTTGCCTATATATACATTTAATAAAATTATATTTTTTTACAAAAAAATAGGAGAAACAAAGTATCTAGTTTGAATTTTAATTTTATTATTATAAATACACTTAACATTTAAATTCACTTACATAATTTTAATAACAACGTTATAAATATTTAACAAAATTTAATATATTTAAATATTTCTAACATTATTATTATTTATTAATTGTTATAAAATTATTCTAAATATATATTATACATATACACCACATTGTACAATCACATTAAATACATTTTTAAAATACTAACATTTTTTCTCTAAAAAATAAAAACAATAAATGTAAAATTGCATATATTAGTTAATATAAAAAAATTTTAAAATTAAATTAACTGGTTATACAAACATATATGCATTAATTGAATATACTAAACAATAATAATATAAGCATATTAATAACTATTATATATATATATATATATATATATATATAATAACAAATTATGTTTTAAAATTTACAGTTCTTTTGTTCTGTATTTGTAATTTTAAAAAAAGGTTATAAAAATAATAAATAATGCAAATTAAATATGCTTTGCTAAGTAATACAAAACAATGTTAGTCGTTAAATAAATACAGTTGCTCATATTTAGAGACAACAATAACATTTAACATTTAAAATTAATTTTTGTATTTTTTTGTTTTAATTTAAAACAATACTAGTAAATGCAAAGTTGGTTTTTTTAACATAGTTTATTTAATATATAATATATAACGTTTATAGTGGTACAGCGCTTGATTTAAACCCCACTAAATATTGTGTTTGTATACCACTACAAGCACAAAAATGCGGACCCATGTTTAATTTTTATAAATATCTACTGCTAAAAAATGTTTTTTTATAAAACATTCAAAATAATAAATATAAAAAACATTATAGTATAATTAAACAAATAAATGTATGTTTAAAACTTATAATGTTATAATAACTTGTATTAAGATTGCTATCTTACAAACTAAAAGTGTTCAGTAAAAAATTAACTATTAATTGTTTTTAAAAATTAAGATTTGCAAAACAAATATTTAAAACTTTTATCATGCAAAAAATAGATAAAATTAATTTTTAAATATTAATACAAGTTTTAACTAACTTTTGTTCTATTCTACAATTGATTAACATATATTGTTATTATTATTAAAACTGAATTAATTTAATTAAAACGTATAAATTAAATTGTAATAAATTATACAAATATATTTAATTTAATATATAAAAACTTTTCTTTATTTATTATTTAACTAATATAAAAATTAAATTATTTATTTTTTGTATTTTATGCCTTTAACAATTTCAAACTTGTACGCAATTAAATTTAATTAAAATTATTTATTTATTACAATTGTTAATTATACATCCCTGAATAGCTAAAATATTTAAATAGTAATTAAAAATAGTATTTACATTTTTTCTCTAAAACATAATATATATATATATATAAATTAAATTATTTAATAATATTTTGTTTGTAAGTGAAACAAAATGTTATATATATATATAATATTAAACTAACAATGCTGTTTTGCTAAATTTAATAAAAAATTGTATATAGAACTATATAAATTTATAAATACATATTTATATACATAATTATTTTAATAAACAAATGTTTTATCCAATATTTTATTTCTATTTAATCATTAAAAATAATTATAATTTAGCGATAATAACTATAATATTAATAATAATATTAATAACAATAACAACGATTAAAAAAATAAACGTTTTTTAATGGTATATTTAACAATTTATTAAACAATGTACTCACATTTTTTTTCTAAACCATATTTATTTATTTATTTATTTATTTATGCATATGTAATAGATAATCAATAACAAATATGTCACCTAATGTGTTAATAAGCAATTTATTAAAATACTTAAAATTAAAATAATTTGATAATAATAATAATAATATTATTATTATTATTATTATTTTTAATAAACCTTTATTGTAATATAATATTTAAATATTAATTAAACATTTATATATATATATATATATATAATATTAAACATACCTAAAATATTATTTTAACAATAAACATTAAATAATATTATTTTATACAATATTTGTAATTATAATATATTAGAAAATCTTTTTTTGTAAAAAAAGTATAATAACACTATTTATAAAAAAAAATTATTTTTTGTTTGATCAAAGTTGGTACAATAAAAATATTTAATTTATTAAATAAGCTCAATGTAGCCAGTTTAAAATTTTTTGTACATTTGGTAGTAATTTTGTCTGGTTTATTTTACCAATTTACATAGAAATACGCGAAATTTTTCTTAGCCAATGAAATTAAATTATGTTACATTTTATGTTAAAAAAGGAGTAATGTCTAGCAAATTTTGCAAATTCATAAAATAAACGTGTTTAGTATGTAAAAACATCTTGTGAAAAAATGTTTAACTAATTATACATAAATGGACTAAATGGATCTACAAGCGACAAGTATGTCCATTTTATTGTTATAAAATTTTTAAAAATTAAATAATAAAATTAAAACAAGTAAACAAAAAAAATTTTAAAAATTGTTATACTGGTTTATTAAAAATTGCATAAAATTGCCAAAAAATATTTTATTTGCCGGAGTGTTTTAGCGCTACAGCGCTTAAATTCGGGGTTTGATTCCACCACCGATCTACAAAATGTGGGCCTACGTTTGGCTTCGCTAAAATGACCATAACTGATATATGTTTTTTGTAAAACATTTAAAGTAATAAAGAAAAAAAAAATAATTCAAAATAATAAAATTAAAATAAAATAAATAATAAACAAAATAAATTTGTAGCCATCACGCAACTGAAAATAATAAATTAAAATTAATAATACAATAAATATACAATATTAAATAAGTAGCAAAATGTAATTACATTTTGATTGATATTTACTATTAATACAATTATATTTTAAAAAAATTTTTATTTATTGTTGGTTTATTTTTTAATTATTTAATTGTTAAATCAAGTTTTTTTGCACGTTTTTTTAACGTCAAATATCTGATTTTCTATAATGTCTTTTGCAATATTAAAAATAAGTTTGTTGTATGTTTTTATTAATTTTATAACAAATTTTAATTGTTTAGTTTAGTTATTTTTTATTATTATTATTATTATTATTATTTTGCAGTTTTTGTTTATTTTAACTATTATAAAATAATTTTAAGATTACTTATTATAATTTTACTGTAAAAACTTTACAACAAAAAATGGAAAAAATAAATTATTTAACTAAAACTTTCTAACAATTAAACAATTTTACAAATATATATTGTAACTAATAAACGTTAACTAATCTAGAAATAAGTAAAATTATTAACATAAAAAATAACGTCAAATATTTAAAACAATTTAAAACACATTTAATTTTTAAAATTAAGCATTGTTTTTCTTTACATAATATAATATTAAATATTAAATAATGAATGTAGTGTTTTTGACACTACTAAACATAAATGTTTTAGTATTGTCTTAGTTAAAATATTAATGTAGTTTAATGCAATTTAAATTATAATATATATTGTTATATGTATTAAAAATAAAACCAGAAATAGTCCTGCAGTTTTTAAAACTTTATTGTTATTTTGTATTAACTTTAAATATAACAAATTTGTATAAACGATTTTTTTGCAAAAATAAACTTTTCAAAATATGGTGAAGTATTTAAAATAAATTAAAAAATTTAATTTTTTTTTTATATACTGTTAAAATAATATATAAAAATAAAAAATATGCAAGATATTAAATATTTTACTTTGTCAAGTGATTTAGTAATGCAATAAACATGATCGGCTACATACTCAGAAGTAAAATTATTATTTTTATTACTAATGTTTAATAAAAACTTTTAGTTCTTAAAAATGTTCTTAGCAGTTAATTATAAAACCACTAATATGCTATTACTTAAAAATAGCAACGTATATATATATATACAGTAGGCAACATATTTCATTCAATTTAATTTTTTTTTAATATTTTTGTTTATAAAATAAATTAATGTATATTTTTAAAATAACGAATTTTTTTTACACATTATAAATATATTATTGATGCTCTACATTTTTTAATAAATATATAACCTTGATATATACCCCGGTAATCCAATTCCCAAACTTTAACTTTTTCTAGTTAAAATTTATTAAATATAAAAATATGTAATTTATTTACAAAAATAATTATTAAAAATAAATTTATATATATATATATATATATATATATATATGTTTATATGAGATTATACTTTTATCAAACTATTAACAGTAATATCGATATTTAACATTTATTTTAACAAAATATTTAAATGTTATTGAAACATTATACTTACGATTTTTGTCTAAAACATTATATATGAATATATATGTACATAATAAATTAATTAACTATAATTTATATAAATGTAACAAAATTTAAAAACCATTTATATATATATATATATATATATATATATATATATATAATATAAAATTTACAGTTTTCCTGTACTAAATTTAACAAAATATGTATATACAATTTCTTGTTATGTAAACAAACTAATTGATTTATATTTTATGTGCAAAGTATTTTTGTATTTTAAATTATAAAGCAACATTTCACATTTGTTTAAAATATTTACATAATAAAAAAATTAAAAAAACTATATATTCAAAATAATTAGATTTTACAAATTTTATTAATGTTTTTATTATATTTTTTTATTGTAAAAATATTTAAAAAATTAATTATTTAAAAACTTAATTTTAAAAATTTATAAATTTAATTAAGCATTGTTATTATAAAGTAAAAAGAACGTTTGATTTCGTTTTATATAACCATGAAATTATAGTAATAAATATGTTTTCAACATTTATTTTAAGCACACTAATTAATATTTAATTGTTTATTATAAAAAGTATGTTATTTGCATTGAGTATTTTTGTTTAGAAAGAAGTGACAAATAAAATATGTTTTTTACACTAATTAAGCAATTTAAAATAAATAGTAAGTGGAAAGATCCCATGTATTAATGTACACTGTATTTAATTTTTAATATTTATATTTACAAAAAAAATAATCTTGCATAAAATAAATTAAATATGTATATATATATATATATATATATATATATATATATATATATATATATATATATATAACAAGGACAAGAGTTATCATTTATGTTAATATTATATTTAAATATTAATTAACAATATACTTACGAATCTTCTCTACATAATTATTAGTAATTTTATAGTGAATTAATAATGCATTAATTAAATATAATATTTGTAAATAAAGCAAAATTAAATAACAATTTATAAATATATATATAACCTACAATTGTGTTTTACTAAATTTAAAAAAGTTTAATATATATATATATATAAACAAAAAACATTGATATAAATAAATTTAACAATATATATATATATATATATATATATAATTAACAAATTTGACTAAGTAATATTATTGTGATGTAATAATAATAATAAGTGAACATTTAAATTAATGTAATTAGCTAATGTAGAAATATTTTGCTTACATTTTCTCTCTAAACCATTATTAGTTATTTAATTTTTTGTATATTATAAATTAATTAATTGCAATTTGTACTAATGTTACAAAATGTAATAACTATATATATATATATGTATATATATATATATATATATATATAATATTAAACTAACAATTCCCCTTTACTAAATTTAATAAAAATGCATATATATATAAATTCCTATGTAAACTTCTTATTATAAGCAAATTTTAAACAGTTATTATATATTTAATATTAATAATTATTTATTTATTTATTTAATATAAATAAAATTGTTATTTAAATTACATAATTTGTCTTAATTTTGTTTTGTGTAATCCTAAATTTGGAGAGTTCAGATATTTTTTATTATTTATTTAAATCATGTTTATGTGGCAATTTATATTTGCTCTCGTAGTTATTATTATTGTAATGTAACAAAAGTAATAAGAACAAACATTTACTTTAATTTAATATTTAAATAATTATTAAACATTATACTTACGTTATATCTCTAAAACGTTATTAGTTATTTTAATATATATACACAGTAAATTAATAAATTACAATTTGTATAAATGTTACAATATATATATATATATATATATATATATATATATATATATATATACTGCGCAACTATATATGTATAAATTAGCTAAATCATTCATTCACAGTCTAAAGTAGCCTTATTTTTAAACACTATGTAAATTTACACGTTTGTTTGAAGTATATCCACAATAAAATATAAAAAAACTGTTTTTTTTTAAATTAACATTTACAAATTTTATTTATTTTATAAAAATATAGAAAATGACTTAAAATAACCTGCAATAAGTGTTTAACAATTTTATACAAAATATTACTAAAAATAATATGTATTAATTGTTGTGTTGCTTATAGTGTTCTTTATTATTAATAATAATAATAATAATAATAATAATAATAATAAATAGTTGTATTAATACGTTTATTGTTAATTATGTTGTATTAAATAAAATAAAAAATTTAAATAATTCTTTTTATATATTACACCAAACGTTATTTAAACTAATATCTATAACAGTTGAAAATGTGTCGTCACAAAATGTTTGTGCATTCAATTAAAATAAATTTTGTTTATATTAATCTGCTATTGCATTGTAGTAATTAAATAAATTACGAAAATTGTATTTTTTTTTATTTCTAAAAATTATTTGCAATTATATACATATAAATTATGAATGTTGTTTAAATTAAAATTGTTATATATATATATATATATATAATTTTTGTTTACATTACATTAAAGTAATTGTAAATTATTTATTATAATATTTTATGCAGTTGTAAAACTTTTGAATAAAATTAGTAATTATTTATTTTGTTTATATTTGTTGTAATATAATTATATAAATTAATTTACAAAATTATGTAAAAATAACATAACACAGTTTACTATGTGATAATTTAATAAAACTTAACATTTTTTAAATTGTATTTTTATTATTAATGTTATTTAAACTTTCCGTAATCGGTTCTAAATCCGGAGTGTAAGATAAAGGATCTGAAATCTGTTAAAAGCATATTGCTAAAAAAGGAATTTTATTTTGTTAAATTATGGTAAAAATGTATCAGCAGCATGATTCTGACTTTCAATATTTTATATGCACAATTTTCAAAACCAAAATTTTAATGAACAATTCTATAAAACAATATTTTTTAGAGATAAATGTTTTTACATAAATAAAACAATTGTTATTCATATAAATAATTTAGTTTTTTGCGTTTTTACAAACTATATTACTAATATAAAACTTCAGTAGTGGTTTGTAAACATAAAATATATTTTTAATAAAAGATCACCGTTTATTCAAAGTATTTTTAAATACATTTTTTAACATAAGCAAACACAATAAATACATTATTACAAATAAATGTATAATTACATTTACTACAAATTACATATGTGATGAACTTACAATTTGTATTTTCTGATGTAAATATACGTATATAAATATATTAATTTTTTTATTATAAATTTACAAATTCGTTATTTATGATTAAAAATATACACTAGTATAATAATAATGTTATGCTGTGTTGAGTTAATTAAAAGTGTTCTAAGGTGACATAAAACACTAAGTGTAAAACAACAAAACTAACTGTAATATAGTTCAATCATCCTTTGTCACACTTAACTATTAATTTACAGAAATATATTTATTATAAATATTTTAATAAAAAATGTTAATAGTATTCATTTTAATAAAAAATCAATATTTTATTTGTTTATTGCAAAAAATATTTATTAAAAAAAAATATGATAATATTAATTTAATAACATTTACTATACATATATATATATATATATATATATATATATATATATATATAAATTGTCCAACTAACAATTCTATTGTCCAACTAACAATTCTATTGGTCTAAATTAATAAAAAGTATATGCATTAATTATAATATATATATATATATATATATATATATATATATATATATATATATATAAATCCGCCTAGTTTAAATTAGAAATGACTCAATCTAGCCAATTCTAATCTTGGATAAAAGAAAAGGGTTTGATCGCAAGTTTAGCAACCTGGCTTTTATAAAAAATGTATACGGCTACGGAAACAACATAAAAGAACTTTATTTTGGCAGACAATGGCAGAGAAGTGATCGCACGTATCTAGACGACAAAAAAACACAGATGACAAAGTTAAGTGATATTCGAAAGAAAGTTCAATCTACGATTTGCAGAATCTTTAATGTTAACGCAGCAGTATATTTTTTTTACAAAAGCCAGGTTTCTAACTATGCGCTCAAAACCTCTTCGTTTATCTAGGCTTGAGACTGACTAAATGAAATCATTTTTGATCATAACTAGGCGGAGTTAAAAATCCAATATTTTATGTATATATACATAATTACTTAACATAAATTAAAAATAATTTAGTGTTTTAATAAAATTAACCCGGTCACTGAATTGTTTATTTAACATATTCTAGTTTTATAATTTTTACCATTTATAAGAAAAAAGATTTTATGTTTACAATATTTTAGTAATGGCATGTTCTGTCAAACTTTTAAATAAAAAAAATAGTAAACTTATCAATTGCATGCTTAATTAGTTTTTTGTATGCAGAAAGATTTTGCCTTTAGTTATGCATTACATTATAAAAAAAACTATAAATTTTATTAAATATATACATATATTATGTATATAGCATTGAAATAAATTAGTATAAAAAAACTGACTGCATTGTTATTAATAAAAGTGATAATATTTTTGTATTATATTTAATTTGTAGAAATAATTGCTTATACATTAATTTTAAAAAATTATTTGTGTTAAACTAACCGCGAATTTCTTTCAATGTAAACATATTATACAATATATATATATACATAACAAAACACAGGAATTACACAAATATTTGAGTGTAAAAAGTATATGTACAACTGTATATACAACACAATGTTGTAACATACCCATTGTCTACCCTAATTTTAAAAAAAACAGTAATAATGTTTTAATAATATTTATTTATTCAATTTTTATAAATATTGTATTTAAAACATTTAATTATCAAAAAATTTAAATACATTGTTATTAAATGGACAACCTTTTCGAACTATAAACATTCAGAAAAAGTAGAAAATACAATATTTTATTATTTATTATTACTACAATAACATTCTATATTTTATTACAAATACGTTTAGCATAATAAAATGTAAAACAATTTGCATCTTTAGCATAAAGTAAAAAAATTAATGCAACATAATCTTGTACATTAATTGCAAAAATAAAAATAACAATAGTTATATATATATATATATATATATATATATATATATATATATATATATATATATATATGTTGCAGTTAAAAAAATAATTTTACAGTTCAAATAAAAATATTTTTAAAAACGTTTTATTAATAAACATTATTTAAAACTAGGTATAATTGTTATTTTAAAATGTTTATTAAGACAATAAATAATAATAAATATGTTTATACATATACATATATACAAGTAACGTACTTTTGAAATAAACTAATTTAAATAATAACATAAGTTCAAAGTGACCTTTACATTAGCCTATCCAAATCGTGAGTGTTTTTTCTGTTTTCTTTGATCTGACTAATTACCGTTGTTCGTAATCTGCCCATTTTAATTTATGACTATTTATTATCCTTTATCCAGGGTATTATTTTATTAGCCATGCTCACTCAGAGTCATGAATCATTCGCATTTTTATGTATACTGACATATTTGCACACTATTAACCATAGTGTCCCCTAAATAGTCCCATGCCTCTTTACACATATTATATTAAACATGACTTTGAATATACGTTGATTTCGAGTTTGTTTTTTTGTTCCTTTTTTATCCTATGTAATTTAACCTTACTTTACTTATATATTTTTTGGACTGATGTTACACACTGCTAATTGTATTGTATTTTTATAATTGTACATATTTTTGTGTGCTGAAAACTACTTCTACTGAAGTATCTAAGCCAATAACCACAAATAATAATAATTATTAAAAATTTTAATATTTTAAATGTCTTAAAAGAAACATCTTTTGGTAAGGGGTAATTTATCAAGGTTGAACGTAGACTTGCAATTAGTGCCAATAGTAAAATTTAAATCTATGGTCATTTAGATCTAAATCAAGTGTTGTACTGGTAAACTGAATTCAGATAATTATTATCGTATTTTTCAATATGTTGACATTAAAAACAACAAATTATTAATATAAGTATTATAACATAATTATAACTTATGTTATAAAAACAGAAAATATACATAAATTGCAAAATTGTAGAACAGTTTAATAACTAAAAATAACTTAAGTAATTATTTTTAATCACAAATACAATTAATTATTCACAGTAAATATGTGTCCTCGGTAGTATAGTGGTAAGTATCCCCGCCTGTCACGTGGGAGACCCGGGTTCAATTCCCGGCCGGGGAGTCGCTTTTGTGATTCATTCCAGCTAGTCCCACGCATGGTCAACCGAAGAGGGATTAATCGCAAGGTTAGCAACTATGGCCTTTGTAAAAAACGTATGTTGCTACGGAAACAATTAATAAGACACCATTCCGGCAAACAACGGCAAAGAAGTGATTGCACGTATTTGGAAGAGAGGGTTGAGTAAAAAACGATTTGGAGATTATTCAATGCTAACGAGACTTTGTTGTTGTTTTTGGATGTATGTATATAATTAAATCTATTTACTTACTCTCTAAATGATCTAATTTATGTAATAAAATGTTTGGGTTGGTATTATTATCATTATTATTACTACGGTTTATACAATTATATATATATATTAATAGTGCTACTATTATTATTAGGATTAATATTATAATATTGAAATGTAGCATTTTATTAAAAATAAATACAACACAAACACAATAAAAGTTTAGTACACGCAATTAATAAAGGTAAATTACAGACAATAGTCATTAAATGCCTTAAGCATTAAAAACTATCCCTGTTTTGTGCATGTTTAGATATTATTTTTACATTCTATATTGCTAACAACAAAAAATTGTGTAATGTAAAAAATATATAATTACTTATTACAGTGGTACATAAATTATGTCAAAAAATAGTATTAATAAATTAAAATTAATATTTAATAATATTGTACAAATGTGTACAAATTTTGTTTTAAACAGTTTTCAAAATAAAAAAACATTCAACTTTTATTATTCAATAAATTTATAAAATAAATTAAACAAATTGTTATACTTTTAAAATTTTAAATTATAAATAAATATATAAATTTTATGATGAAGCTAGATTATATTTTAACCAATAATGTAATTTTAATTATTTAAAAAATAATAATTTATAAAGTAATAACATTTTATTTATAATAAAAATATTTTTATACAAACGTTAATTATATTATTTAAAAATGTAAAATTGTACATAAAATCTATTTAAAATTAATTCAACATTGTATGTTAAATAATGCAAATAATAAAATTATACATATATATATAAATGCTTTACCCAATGGCAACATCTGAAATAGTACAAAATATATTATGGAACATATATATATATATATATATATATATATATATATATTTAATTTATTTAAAATAATATTCAACTGAACAAGTCAAACCTTTTCTAATGCACAAAACGAACAAAACGCAAAGTTTAAAAATCATTTTTAATTTTTAATTTTTTAACTGTCTTTATATATATATATATATATATATATATATAACATAAAAATGTAACACATATGGGTTAAACCAATAACATATTGTAGTAATTTTTAAATTTTATTTTTCAAGACTATATATATATATATATATATAATACATAAAAATATACCAAATATATAAATAAATGATTTATTGAATTAATGTTAAAATTCTGGGTTTTTTTGGCTTAGAAAATATGAATTTTTACAACATTTACACATAAACGCAATGAGTGATATTAGTTATTCTATACATATTTTAAGTTATTTGGAAAAATGCATAATACCGCTACAACGATAGTCTGGTTTTGCAAACATTTTTGTGAACAATATGGATAACACAGATTACATAAAATATGTTTAATATATGTATCTATACATGCATCCAATTATTACAACAAATGTTGCAGAAATTGATAAGAGTATTAATCAAAATTAATTTGCTATGTCCGATTGTTTTTATGAAAAACAATATTAAGAATTAAAAAGTATTATAAAATGAATAAAAATATTTTTTTTATATTGAGTCACTATAAAAAGCACATTTTAATTGACACTTCTATTAAAAAGCAATTATTGATTGCTTTTTAGAATAAATAATTAATTGTTACTATGTATGGTTAACATTATTATTTAAAAATACTACAACGCAACATTTAACGTTGTTGTTATTTTATAATAGAAGAAATTTAATTTAAAGAAAATATATTACGTTATAAAATTAATGATCTAGTTGTTTTTTATTATTTATTTTCTAAATCCATCTGAATCCATCTCTTCAACCGAAGATAATATACATTTCCTGGAGTCAATTGATGATTAGTTGATTGGTCAACAAAACATAGTCTAAAATGAAATCCTACAAAGTGCAAAGTAATTAATTTTAGCTCATACAAACGCTTCATCTCAATTGACTCAACTTTATCCAAAGGTTTGTATTAAAAACGTGGAAATTGACATTTGTGATAGTTTTCAATATCTCGCTGTTTCACTGAATAACAAACTTACCTGGTCCGATCACATTGACCATTTGTTCATTAAAACTCGAGGTTTATGTTACTACATAAGACGTTTAAGGAACCTGCGTGTTCGCCAACATGTTATTAATACTTATTTTAAAGCTACATTTTATCCAATAATATTGTATTGCTCCCCTGTAATATTTCCGGGATTAAAAAGAAAGGATTTTATGAAGTTAAAAAAATGTATTACCATAATTAGTCGATCATCAAGTACTCCTTACAATGACATTCTTTATGAAATAATTCATCGACACTTTAAGGAATGTTTTCAATTAATCAGTCGTATTTCCAGCAACTCCAATTATTTACTTTATTGTAATTTTAGCCAATTATTTGCATCGGGAATGACGAAAAGATCACATATACACGTTAAGTGCAGAACCAATGGGTACTTAAATTCATGTCTGCCGTATTTAGCAAGGTTACTATCTAATCCCAACAAAATTTAAAGTGATCTTTACATTAGCCTATCCAAATCATGAGTGTGTTTTTTTCGTTTTTTTTGGTCTAACCAATTACCGTTGTTTGTAATCTGCCCATTTTAATTTGTGACCATTTATTAACCTTAATCCAAGGCATTACTTTATAAGCCATGCTTACTCATGAGTCATGAATCATTCGCATTTTATGTATACTGACATATTTGCACATAGTGTGCCCTACATAATACCATGTCTCTTTACGCATATCATATTGAACATGACTTTTGAATATACTTTGATTTTTAATTTTTTTTTTTGTCTTTAGCCAATGTAATTTAACCTTACTTTACTTTTTTTTGGACTGATGTTATACACTGCTAATTGTATTGTATTTTTTAATTGTACATATTTTTTTTGTGCGCTAAAAACTAATTCTACTGAAGTATCTAGCCAATAACCATAAATAAAATAATAAACAATAAATAAATAAATAATTTTTAAAATATATATGTTATTTTAAAGTTTTTGATAACAATTTATTTTTTTAATTAAAACTTCGAACTTCCAGTTTAAACATGTTGCTTTTGTATTTAAAAATATTGATTTGTTCTGTAATTAATTTTTTTAAAATGATATTTGCTTAAAAATTGAAATTAAAAATACTGTCTATCTTGTGAAAATAATTAGAAAATTATAATAATATTTTGCGTATTTTCTTAAAAATATTATAAACTAATTTTTTGTTTGTTAAAATATATTGTGTAACAGCAAAATGCATTAGTTTTTTTAATTATAAAATATAATTAACACAAATTTTGTTATATGGTAGGTTAAAAAAGAAAAAATAATTTGTTTTATCTTTTTAATCACCGAAAGTTTAGTTAATTTTTATTACAAGAAAAACACCAGAAATATAATTTGAAATAATAGACTGAAAATATTATAATAATTAATTGGCTAAACTTTTTGAATTTAAACATGTTATTTTTCTGTTCCCACCTTCCAAAAACCTAAATTTGTGTAAATTTTATTTTATACGTTCAAATATTAACGCATATTGCTGTTTCTATATTATACAATATTTTTAAAATCAAAACAATTTTTTTTAAATATTTTTAAAGAAATACCCAAAATATTTTAAAAGTACTAATCTAACATTTGCATAGTTTTAACTTTTATACAAATATTAATTTCTAACTTGAATTTAACAAGAAATCAATGCTTTTAAGTAAAAATAAAAGCAATGTTTTTAAATAAATATTACTTAAAAAATTAGTTTTTAAATAATTTAATACCTTGAAAACATTTTATTGTAAACATATTTTAAAACGTTTTAACAAAAACATAAAAAATAATTGTTTAACCTCAATTGATTTTCTTTATTTAAATTAAAATTTTTATTACAATGTAACATTAACTTTAAATTTTGTGTTGTAGAAATATAAAGTTAGAGTATTAAAATGATTTTAGCACATACATTAATAATCGATTATATGGAAATTAATTATTTCAATTTTTTTACAAATACGTAATTAGTAAAGCTCCAATAAAAAAGTGAGCACAATCTTTACAATAATTTTAAATTAACAAATAGTTATATATATATATATATATATATATATAAATGATTCAACGCACAATCTTTACAATAATTTTAAATTAACAAATAGTTATATATATATATATATATGGATAAACAAATGATTCAACGTATTGATTTTACAATTTTCTTTTTTAAAATTTATAAAATTAATTGATTTTACTATTTACAACATTAATCTATAGTTTATTAAACACTAATTCAAGTATACACATTAGTTACTTAATACATATTTTAATGTATTTCTAAACGTACATAATACAATATAACGTTTGAATAGTATACTTTTGTAAACATGTATTAGAAACTTAATTTTAATATTTTATAAAATATTTTTGTTTTTAAAATACATTATTGTATGGTATTAAAAGAACAGACATGTTTACACAACATAAAGATTTGATTAATGCGTTACATTTTTTAACAGTTGTCAATACACGTGCTAGTAATGTGATGCTTAAAATTTAATTATTTCTAGTTTTAAATACTGAAATATGTAATTTATTTATGTAAATAATTAATAAAAAATGGAATTTAACTTTATTACATTTTGTAAAAGTAATATTTTTTGTAAATTAATTATATGTTTACCTAACGATATACAATTTTACATTATATGCCGGGGTGATCTTAGAGTACAGCACTCTATTTGGACCTTGGTGGGTATGTAATCGGATTCCACTAAATGCGCGTTCACGTTCGACATCGCTAAAATGTCCACTACTTGAAAAGGTTTCTCGTAAAACATTCAAAATAATAGACATTTAAAAAAATAAGTAGTTAATAATTACTCTATTTTAAAAATAATTTAATATAGTAAATTTTAAAGCAAGTTCTCTAAAAAATTGTAAAGATTATTACGTTAACTTAATATGTTTTTAAATATTATTTTTCGTTTTATTTTACCACATTTGCTACGTTTTTGTATGTCTAGTACAAGTTATTTGTCGTTATTGGGACTTACTCTAAAAAACAAGAATTTAAACGTTTATTTAAATGGTACAAATGTCAATACAATTGTAATATACAATTCTCATATAAATAATTCTCTGGGAAAACGTAATTATCTAGCCACAACACCCCCGGCAGCTACATAACATATAAAGGAAACATTATTTTAATTATAAAATATACATTTCCATATAATATTTAAAATAGATGTATATATATATATATGGACCTGGGTGGGCATGGGTTCAAATTCAATTACCGGCACTAAAATGCGGGCCCATATTTGGCTTCGCGGGATGCTAATGATCCTGAGGATTTGAGTAAGGCTTATAAAGTCTCAATTTCCAATAATGGTGATATTCCTGACTGTTCTTCCTCCACGTGGTGCATCCTGGACTAGACACCCCTAGGCATTTAGACTAATAACAGCAGGGTCCGAGTGCACAGTGATATAACTGGGCTTCCGCTACGGCGGGTAGGTGCAAACATACACCCAGAATACGTATCTAAAGGTATACGTATACCATATGTAGTTATTGGGCTAAGGGAGATAACCCTTACAAAAAATCAAACGGCCTCGTCAATCTTTGCAAACAGTCTACCAGCCAAGAAACTCTGTTATTCTTCTCCGTTTGTTACGCTTATCAAGCCATCGAAGTCGATCGTTTATATGTCGTATAAACATGGGAAATAATGAAGAGGTGACCACGTCACCAACAAAAATGAAATGAATTCGGCTTTGCTAAAAGTCCACTACTGAAAGATGTTTCCCGTAAAACATTCAAAGTAGCAAAATATAAAATTTTTAAAAAATTATACCAGGTATACATAGTGTTGCAAATAAAAATATATAAACTATTAACTGGTGAAAAAATCGAAAATGAAGTATAATTAATTACCTAAAGCGTTGAATATTAAAATTACAGATCATATGCAATGTTTTCAATTGCCAAATTCATAGAATACCATATCTTTATGCGAAATGACTTTTTTATCCCTATATTTACAATAACAACAACAACAAAAGTTGGTGGCAAAGCCACCTCTTT
Organism: Cardicola forsteri; assembly: GCA_025895645.1. Lineage (NCBI taxonomy): Eukaryota > Metazoa > Platyhelminthes > Trematoda > Strigeidida > Aporocotylidae > Cardicola > Cardicola forsteri. Next base: position 9,091 of record JAKXYG010000863.1, on the reverse strand, counting down.
ATTAGTTCCAAGTTTTCAAAGCATCACGTATAATTCCTCTCCATTATTCACGGTTTTCATTCAAACAGAAAATATGTGATGGAATCAGCAGTCGAAACCCCCAGGACATCTGATCTCCTAAACGCATTTGGGGAAGGACCGAAGTTGACGGGTTTTGCATGGGAAAGTTAACAAAATGTCACCCTTGTTAACTAATAATGACGAGCCTGACTTAAAGTCACCAAGGTGTGAACGGTCAGCCTCTGATGGCTCCCATGGATCCATCAACCGGCGTTATCCCTCTCGTCCCCCGAAGAAGATTGTCTTGTCACCTCCTGTGAACACTGGCGTCGTCGCAAGGAAGCAATCTTCTAGCCGAGAAGCTTTATTTACCCTCCCCCAAGTTTAATTAGCATCCGAAATACACTCCGCATAGGAACATGGAACGTACGATCACTGTCGTCTGCCCTATTTTTACGACTTGCAAGAAAAAAGCAGTAGACAGTTCAGCTAAGCTGAACATGGGTACTCATTTAGTTTCGCTAGGCCACATCGGTATATTATTGTTTCGATTGTTAAATAGCTCTATATGATTAACCTCATAAAAATCTAGTGATTTTAATCACGTATAAAATATTTTTTTACAATGTTAATTTTCATACGTTTATGCATTTTTGAGTGTACAACTGTCGCAATAATTAGTGATTATTTAACCAAAACCCCTCAATGTGCGTTTCACATCAATTTTTTTTAAATTAAGCACACAAAATAATAATAGGTTAATTCTTATAAAAATTAAATAACTAATTTATTATCCACGTTTATATAGAAACAGCTTTTAAAATATGCTAATTTGACCGACTCGGCCTTTTTAAATAAATATTTCCAAGTATATTATTACTATTATTTATGGTTATTGGCTTAGATACTTCAGTAGAAGTAGCTTTCAGCACACACAAAAATATGTACAATTATAAAAATACAATACAATTAGCAGTGTGTAACATCAGTCCAAATATAAGTAAATAAACAAATAAGTTAAGTAAAATTAAATTACATAGGCTAAAAAAGAAAAAAATAATAAAAATCAACGTATATTTAAAAGTCAAGTTCAATATGATATGCGTAAAGAGGCATGGTATTATTTAGGGGACACTATGGTTATAGTGTGCAAAATATAGCAGTATACATGAAATGCGAATGACTCATGAGTGAGTATGGCTAATAAAATAATACCCTGGATGAAGAATAATAAATAGTCACAAATTAAAATGGGCAGATTACGAACAACGGTAATTGGTTAGACTAAAGAAAGCAAAAAAACATACTCATGATTTGGATAGGCTGATGTAAAGGTCACTTTGAACTTTGTTGGGAATGGATAGTAACCTTGCTAAATATGGCAGACACGAATTTAAGTACACATTGGTTTTGCACTTAACGTGTATGTGATCTTCTCGTCATTCCTGATACAAGTGATTTGCTGAAATCACGATAAAGTGGATGACTGGAGTTGTTAGAGGTACGACTGATAAATTGAAAACCTTCCTTGAAGTGTCGATGAACTATTTAATTAATAAACTATTAAGCACGATGCCTTCATTATTGTACTAATCTCGGAATTAAAAATTTGTAAATTTTTGAGTTATGTTGAGATCACATCTAAAATTTTCCTAGAAACTATTATACGACCAGTATTATCAAAAATGGGATGCTAATAATCCTGAGGATTTGAATAATACTTAAAAAGTCTCAATTTCCAATGATGGTAATATTCCTGAATGTGCATCCTCCACATAGTGTATTCTGTATTAGGTGCTGATATCAATAGGTACCGAATGCAGAGCGGTATAAACGGGTTCTCACTTTAGCGGGAACACCCAGGATACTTCAAAGGTATCTTAACGTATACGTTCGGCTAAGGGAGTTAACCGTGACAAAATCAGGCGGTCTCGTCAAACAGCAACGAAGGCATAAGGATACCGTCTACCCACCAATAAACTTTGTTATTTTCATTCATTTGTTAACATGCCGTGTAAATATGGAAGATAATAAACAAGTGATCACGTCACTAACCAAGATGAATGAAAATGAGTATCGAAAATATTCCAATTTAATCATTTCCTAAAATTACTTATAACAATTACACCCATTTTAACAATTAACGCAAAAAATTACGAAGGTATTATATCTAAATTAATTTGTTATGTCCAATTGTTTTTTCGTAAAAACAAATATCGGGAATTAAAAATAATGTCTAGTGCTTCATAGATCCTTTATATATACTTAGAAATATTTATTTAAGAAGACTGAGTCGGCCAAAATAGCATAATTTAAAAGCTACTTCTATATTAACGTAGATAATAAGTTAAAATTACACAATTTTTATAATAATTAAATTATTAATATTATTTTGTATGCTTAATTTTATTAAAAATGAACAATGGTCTAGCGGTACAGCGCTCGAATTCGGACCTCCGTGGGCATGGGTTCGAATCCCATCATCGGCACTAAAATGCGGGCCCACGTTCGGCTTCGCTAAAATGTCCACTGTTGAAAAATGTTTCTTGTAAAACATTCGAAGTAGAAAACATAAAATAAATAAAAAAATAAAATAATATATATGATTCTTATCATATATTTAAAAAAAAGTTAATTGAACAGAAGTAAAAATTAATGAATGCAATCGATTTTCTAATGGTACATTAACTATTTTGTAAAACTTACTTTAAACTGTGTCGCTTCAGTGACCAATGTATTGCATCAATTAATAATTATAAAACTAAAATACAGTTGGAAGTGTGTAGCCATTTTGAGAATTACAATCGACAGCTTTTAAGATTTCCAGCTTATCAAAATAACAAATCTAATGGCTTATACTTGTACTGATAGCTAAATAAATCGAACACAATGAAATCATTCAAATAAGAAAAAAAACACGTGTATTACAATTAACATATAATCAGGATGAATCAGTAAAAAAAAGTAAAGTAAAATCACTTCGTCATAATAATAATGTTGTATTACCAAAATATTTGAATAAATCAAAACCGAAAAAGCAAAAATAATTTATCGACAACAACAAAAAAATAAAACACGTAAACGGGCAACTGCACAAACGTCGATAATTGAGATTGAACGGCGTTACATAAAAGATTCATTAACAAATTCATTGACTGGCCGATTTTCACATTCTTCCATTTCGCTAACCTTCACATTGTCACTTGATCCATTCAAATCCGCTTGTTCATAATTGTCATTATTTTGGGTGTTGTTGTTTGCAAACGTTTGAGGTTTATTGACCTGAACGTGTACAGCTGATTGACAAGGAGTGGGTGTTGGAACTTTGCGCAATTCATCCAAAGTAGACTTGATTAGAGATATTTGGGACTAGAAACAACAAAAAAGTAACAACCAGGTATTTTACAACGGCAAAGTAACTCAACTGTAAAAGATAAGTCAAAGCAGTCAACCCTATAGAAGATAGACACAAAAAATACTCAAAAACAAAACACAATTAATAATAAATATTAATGATCCTTGGAGATTTGAGTAATGCTCATAAAGTCTTCATTTCTAGCAATGGTGATTTAAAAAATCATATTGGTAAACCTTCGTGAATAAGTGTCACGTTGGTACATTTTTCCATCAAAAGGTTAGAAAAATCAAAATCTAGCTGGTATTACACGATTTGTATTGCGTCATCGTGCAAATTTGGTCACACATTTAGAAACTTTTTCATCTCCAACTTATAAGCAATTACACACTCACAAGAGGTTATTCAACTCTTATTGGTTCTTTTCTTCACAACTTTTTCCGCTGGTTCTTACAAAAAATTAAATTAGTTGGTCCTTAAACACGACACCTGAACTTTTACAAAAACCAATGCATTTATATATGTGTATTATCTTAAAACAAAAATAGTGTTACGTTATCTAAAACTAGATACCATGTAATGTTCAAATGACGAAATCTTCAAACTAGAAATCTTCAAAGTAATACACATTTTAAAATCAATAATAAAAAAATATAAAACCGCACTCACCTTGGTGTGTTTCAATTCGAGTTCAGCTAATTCCAGTAAATTCTTTTGGAAAAATCGCACTCTACGAATTTTGAAATCTTCCAGTTCTGTATGCCACCCAAGGAAGAAAAAACAATAACAATTAACAATTCACCACGATGTTGTTATAAAACCATTAATACAAAATATTAACATTGTACATCAACATAAAAATACTCAAAAAAAAAACGGAATTGATAATAAATGTTAATGATCCTTGGAGATTTGAGTAATGCTCATGGAAAGTCGCAATTTCCAATAATGGTGATATTCTTGACTGTTTCTCCTCAATATGGTACATCTTGGACTAGGCGTCAACAGGTATCTAGACTAATAACAGCAGGGACCAAATGCACCGCAGTAAAACTGGGCTTTCACTGGATTCCCCTTCAGTGAATGGATGCTAGCATGCACCCAAGATGCTTAAAACGTATCTCAAGGTAACTATGTACCATATGTAGGCAGTTAGGCTTATGAATCCGTCAAGCGGAATCAACCCTATAGAAGATCTCCTCATCGATTCCCTCGAAGTTCAATTCGTATCCGACAACCTTTTCACATAGGAATTCGAAAAGCTATTTAATCTTGGAAGTATGTAATGTGTGTCAGTATGCTCACAAACACCGATAAATAGTGCCGATATTAAAAACGACATATCAGCTGACATAATAATCATAAAAGGGAACTAATATTATTCTACTTATATTCGCATATAAGTAGTTTGTTTCATATATCAAAAATAATAAATAATCAAGTTTTATTGTAAACAATTTTCATTATTCATTTTGATTAGTAACGTGGGTACCTATTCACTATTTGCCATATTTATACTACACATTGAATATTTGAGTTCGATGGCTCATTAAGCATTAAAAACGTAAAAGTATAACGAAGTACCTTTGGAACATGCTTGCATCCATCCACCCACAAATGCAGCTGTGATGCATTTAGTCAAAGATAAGCCACGAAAAAATGGCAGTTAAAAATACAACCATCATTAAAAATTCATAAGTCATCATTAAGGATAAACATCCCCCACCAATTATTATCATCCAGGGTAGTCCAAATAACAAACCGTCTACAAAAATATCAACTTTTGCAATGTGCACTTAATGAACGACACTTGAGATGTGCTGACATTAAATGTTAGTTACATCCCGAGGTAAACGCCTCCAACGATCTCTATTGGCTGCATAGGGGTAAACAAACGGACGCCCAATTAAATAATTCATTTGGACGAGGGGGCTTAGAATGAATAAAAGGACTGAGTTCGTGTGCTACAGTGTCTGTCCAAATTTTCCGTTGGCCGCCTGGCCTTCTTTTCCATCCGGGTAATGGATGGGCTTTCATAGCTATTCCAGCTGGATGAGTGGGCGATATAAATAAAACACGACCAATCCATTTTAATCATCTTTGTTATGCTGTGCATTACATCAATCCACCAAATCGTTAGCATCCCAAAGTATCACGTATAATCCCTTCCATCAACCCGCAACACAAACGCTACCAGTCATCGACAACATTAAATGTTAATGATCCAATGATCTATATACGGTAAACAAACGGACGCCCAACTAAGTTATTCATTCGAACAAGCGGGGCCTAACATAAATAAAAGGACTGAGTTCGCATGCTACAATGTCTATTCAAATTTTCCATTATGATAATTGATGGGCTTCCAGATGAGTGGATGAGTGGGCGATATAAATAAAACACGACCAATCCATTTTAATCATCTTTCTTATGCTGTCCATTACATCAATCCACCAAATCGTTAGCATCCCAAAGTGTCGTGTATAGTCCCTTCGATCACAAACGCTACCAGTCATCGACATACCCAGCTTGGCCGACTCGGAAATAGACTTGAAGCGCTTGCCAGCTTCGACCTGAACATCTTCCGCCGATTGAACGTCCTTCATGCGCGATCGAGCTTTGTCCAATAGCCGATTGGCGGCTTCAAAATCGGCCATAGCACGACTCCGCCGATAGAGTAGATCTCGAGCGGCACCGGTATCGCTCAAATAGTAACGCATCGTATCGGACAATTTCAAATCTTCGTCCGAACAAATGCGAACCAAAATTTTCTATTTTTGGAATGAAAAAATCAAAATGACAACAGCACAATGAATAGGTGTCATTAGCGACCCTGGAACAACTGTAAAAAATTAATAATTAAACTGTGTTGTATGACAATCGTATAAAATCAGGTTAGATATTAAATTGTCAACAGAAATGATAACTGTAACGATTATTGAAAGTATTGTTTAATAGGTTTTTCCAGAAACAAAACTCAAATATCCAACCTTGTTTAATATAATTATAACATCATTACTTAATCCAAATTCCAAAATATTCAAAGCATTATAAATCTATAGTTAGTTCGATCATAAACATAACTGAAATAAATCCAGAAATGATGAATTCTAAAAAATATTTTGTTTCAATACTATACTACTTATTTCAAAATATAAGTAGCTTGTTACCAAATATAAATGCAATACAAAACACAAGCTAAAACAATATACTTTTTACAAGTTAGATATTTGTAAAATCGATAGTACATACACAAGAAAATGAACAATTTTCATCATAATTTAAATATATCAATTAAAGTAATGAATGGTATAAAAATGAAGAAGTTCAATAATTAGATATACCTGTATTATGTATACCAGTAAAGCCATAAGATGAAACTAAATTCACATTAATTAATATTTCAAAACGGTTTTTTTAAATAACTTTATTTTCAATATAGTGATTACGTAATCGCCTCTTCGTTAGTTCTATAATTATACGGCATATTAAACCATTAATTTCGATGGATTCATAAGCGTAACAAATGTAGAAAAATAACGAAGTTTCTTCCCTAGTAGACGGCATCCTTGTAACGGCGCCACTGTGCATTCGATCCCTGTTGCTATTAATCTAGATTCCCAAAAGTACCTAGTCCAGAATTCACCACGTGAAGGAGGAACAGTTATGTACATTATCACTGGAAATTGTGACTTTATAAGCACAACTCAAATCAACGTTTAGCAATAACTGACAATATAAATTATTCCACATTTAACTGCATAATCAATTAGCAATTGTTTGTGTTCACTATACAGTGAAACATGTACAGACAATTATTAAGTAAAAATTATATAATTATTCATGACATTCAGTTTACAATTAATTAATGTGCATACTATTATCTAAGTCATGCTGTCAAAATACCAAATAAAATAGTAATAAACGTAAATTGTATGCTAAATTCTTTTCAGTCGCAAACCATTTTAACTATTCGTGTTTATATTCAAAAAATAATGTAATTAGAGCAATAAGAACTACACAAATACAAGCCCTCATTAGGCTAAATTAAGCTAAGTTTAATACAGTTACACATTATTTTTGTGCACACACAATATATGTAAAATGTGTTGTAACATATTGGAAGTCTAAGCGATCGTTAAAACTTTAACTCGGGCGATTCGTATAAACGATCCAAAAAGGAATGTGCTCTTTGGCCTGATTAGATAAGTGATGAGTTGTCCGATCAATATATTTGTCATCACAACTACAAGTGATACTGTAGGAGCTGCAGCAAGATGCTTCAGTTGGAAAGGCGTTTGGTAATAGATGGCATTCTTCATTGGATGAATTGATAAGTTTTTTATTGCTTTTTAAGCCTTATTTTTAAGTTCATGACATCATATCCTTTAAAATGAAGTTTTATGTACACTATTTACATGTCCTCAAAGATTTGTATAGAGTTGAATTGCTCAAAACGTGAATTCATTGAATACATCAATGAATTTACAATGACCTCATAATATTATAAATTAAAATCAGATGGGATGAGTTTGAATCAATATAAAAAATTATTATCATTCATTATAATTGTTTAAAAAAAAATTATTAATGATTAATCATTCTGTGTGACCCAATAATAACCATAGTAACTGTAAAATTATGCTATTAAAAGAATGCAGTATTGGTTCAGTTACAATGGTTTTTCATTAAAGATAAAAAATCATTAAGATGCTAATAATCCAGTCAATGTGAGTAACACGTCTAAAGTCTGAACTTCCGAATAATGATGATATTCCTGACTGTTTCGCCTCCACGTGGTGCATTCTGGATTCGGTGCCCATAGACATCGGTATAACCGGCCTTTCACTGGACTCCCCTTTAGTGAATGGGTTTCAGCATAGACCCAAAATCCCTAAAAAATATCCCAGGATATGCATTGACCTGTTGGGTTTGCTGATACGTAAGCCTCTTAATTCTCACTCGAAGATTGCCTCGTAAATTCCTATAAACACTGGCGTTATTACAAGAAAGCGGTTTTCTACCCAAAAAAAACTTCACTTATATATATACAGCTCTACGAAAACCGTAAACAATGGAAAGGGATCATTCGAGATACTATGCAAATGAGGAATTCATGAAAAGGTGGCTTTGCCACTAACTTTTGTTGCTGTTGTTGTTACTATATGTTGTCAATATTTTTGATAATATGCTATGCTTTCTTCTAGGTGTTTAAGATAGAGGTCCCTCCGTCTTATAAACTGCTGTTAAGGAGTATGATTTTGCATTACAAAAATTAATATTTTTAATGATGTATCCAAATCAATGATAACACTAATTTGATATTTTATTGAGTATTTAAATTGCAAAAATTAAATAAACACAAGTTTCATATTGTGTGTTTACAACTTTAATAACATCAACCCAATTAAAATTGAATTATTCTTTTCTCAATTGCGTAGTAAATAATAATAAAATCAATAATACCGTAAACTAATGACAATTGATTATAAAGAATTGACCAAAAAATAAATTATAAATAGAATAGACTATGAATAATACTCAATATTTTAACAATAATATTGATAATAATACTAATAATAATATTATAATATTATAATTAATAATTAATAATAATAATAATAACGATAATAATAATAATAATAATAATAATAATAATAATAATAATAACTATACTAATAATAATAATAAAAATAATAATAATAATAATAATAATAATAATAATAATAATAATAA